>OX365951.1:0-2500 GCA_947247005.1 Spisula solida
CTAACCCTAACCCTAACCCTAACCCTAACCCTAACCCTAACCCTAACCCTAACCCTAACCCTAACCCTAACCCTAACCCTAACCCTAACCCTAACCCTAACCCTAACCCTAACCCTAACCCTAACCCTAACCCTAACCCTAACCCTAACCCTAACCCTAACCCTAACCCTAACCCTAACCCTAACCCTAACCCTAACCCTAACCCTAACCCTAACCCTAACCCTAACCCTAACCCTAACCCTAACCCTAACCCTAACCCTAACCCTAACCCTAACCCTAACCCTAACCCTAACCCTAACCCTAACCCTCCTAACCCTAACCCTAACCCTAACCCTAACCCTAACCCTAACCCTAACCCTAACCCTAACCCTAACCCTAACCCTAACCCTAACCCTAACCCTAACCCTAACCCTAACCCTAACCCTAACCCTAACCCTAACCCTAACCCTAACCCTAACCCTAACCCTAACCCTAACCCTAACCCTAACCCTAACCCTAACCCTAACCCTAACCCTAACCCTAACCCTAACCCTAACCCTAACCCTAACCCTAACCCTAACCCTAACCCTAACCCTAACCCTAACCCTAACCCTAACCCTAACCCTAACCCTAACCCTAACCCTAACCCTAACCCTAACCCTAACCCTAACCCTAACCCTAACCCTAACCCTAACCCTAACCCTAACCCTAACCCTAACCCTAACCCTAACCCTAACCCTAACCCTAACCCTAACCCTAACCCTAACCCTAACCCTAACCCTAACCCTAACCCTAACCCTAACCCTAACCCTAACCCTAACCCTAACCCTAACCCTAACCCTAACCCTAACCCTAACCCTAACCCTAACCCTAACCCTAACCCTAACCCTAACCCTAACCCTAACCCTAACCCTAACCCTAACCCTAACCCTAACCCTAACCCTAACCCTAACCCTAACCCTAACCCTAACCCTAACCCTAACCCTAACCCTAACCCTAACCCTAACCCTAACCCTAACCCTAACCCTAACCCTAACCCTAACCCTAACCCTAACCCTAACCCTAACCCTAACCCTAACCCTAACCCTAACCCTAACCCTAACCCTAACCCTAACCCTAACCCTAACCCTAACCCTAACCCTAACCCTAACCCTAACCCTAACCCTAACCCTAACCCTAACCCTAACCCTAACCCTAACCCTAACCCTAACCCTAACCCTAACCCTAACCCTAACCCTAACCCTAACCCTAACCCTAACCCTAACCCTAACCCTAACCCTAACCCTAACCCTAACCCTAACCCTAACCCTAACCCTAACCCTAACCCTAACCCTAACCCTAACCCTAACCCTAACCCTAACCCTAACCCTAACCCTAACCCTAACCCTAACCCTAACCCTAACCCTAACCCTAACCCTAACCCTAACCCTAACCCTAACCCTAACCCTAACCCTAACCCTAACCCTAACCCTAACCCTAACCCTAACCCTAACCCTAACCCTAACCCTAACCCTAACCCTAACCCTAACCCTAACCCTAACCCTAACCCTAACCCTAACCCTAACCCTAACCCTAACCCTAACCCTAACCCTAACCCTAACCCTAACCCTAACCCTAACCCTAACCCTAACCCTAACCCTAACCCTAACCCTAACCCTAACCCTAACCCTAACCCTAACCCTAACCCTAACCCTAACCCTAACCCTAACCCTAACCCTAACCCTAACCCTAACCCTAACCCTAACCCTAACCCTAACCCTAACCCTAACCCTAACCCTAACCCTAACCCTAACCCTAACCCTAACCCTAACCCTAACCCTAACCCTAACCCTAACCCTAACCCTAACCCTAACCCTAACCCTAACCCTAACCCTAACCCTAACCCTAACCCTAACCCTAACCCTAACCCTAACCCTAACCCTAACCCTAACCCTAACCCTAACCCTAACCCTAACCCTAACCCTAACCCTAACCCTAACCCTAACCCTAACCCTAACCCTAACCCTAACCCTAACCCTAACCCTAACCCTAACCCTAACCCTAACCCTAACCCTAACCCTAACCCTAACCCTAACCCTAACCCTAACCCTAACCCTAACCCTAACCCTAACCCTAACCCTAACCCTAACCCTAACCCTAACCCTAACCCTAACCCTAACCCTAACCCTAACCCTAACCCTAACCCTAACCCTAACCCTAACCCTAACCCTAACCCTAACCCTAACCCTAACCCTAACCCTAACCCTAACCCTAACCCTAACCCTAACCCTAACCCTAACCCTAACCCTAACCCTAACCCTAACCCTAACCCTAACCCTAACCCTAACCCTAACCCTAACCCTAACCCTAACCCTAACCCTAACCCTAACCCTAACCCTAACCCTAACCCTAACCCTAACCCTAACCCTAACCCTAACCCTAACCCTAACCCTAACCCTAACCCTAACCCTAACCCTAACCCTAACCCTAACCCTAACCCTAACCCTAACCCTAACCCTAACCCTAACCCTAACCCTAACCC